>JADDOH010004343.1:0-28798 GCA_016648135.1 Agrypnia vestita
ACACATCAAGAGTGAATATGATAAAAAGGCAATCTGTAAAATAGTATACTATAATAAGCTCTCGATTATCCGGAGTCGTATTAACTGATACAATAAAAAAATCGAAAATATTATTTAACATTAAAAAACAATTTTTCATTCATATATAGAAGAAAATAAAAGTAGAGAAATTATGAACACGTCATTCCTTCGTCAACATGCTAATGCTAATTATTTTTCGACGGCCGCGTATCGAATTTGAAAAACATAGTTTTTTCCCAGTAGAGAAATCCGTGGTGACCTGTCGTTCTATTTTCAACTCAAAAACATCACCGATTATATTTTAAATCAAAACAGAAGTTTTTCTGCCGTCAAAATCGTATAGAAAAGTTGTAGATGTCGCCCCGAACGCGTGTTGCGCAATCGAAATTCAAATATTCTGTCATTCAAGGTCATGCACAAAGTGGGCAGGGAAATACCATTTATTTTTTTCCATTTTCGATTTATTTGTACACGTACACACAATTATATACGATATGTTTTGCGATATTTGTCAGTTTTTGTTGGTTTATGATTCAATTGAATACTAACAGTGATTTATTAACAAAAATAAACGCAATTTTGTTGCGTTTATTTGAAATATGTCTGTGTGTGAAAGTGTATCATATTTATGTGCTATGAGTACGATGTTCCATTGTGTGCCGTGCGGTGCAACAAAATATAACACACACAAGAAGATTATTAGGTAGGCATCAAATAATAATAGTAGTGTTGTCTCTAATAAACAAATAAAAATGAATTAAAAATTCAAAAAAATAATATTTTTTTAGTTAAACGATAAAAAACCATTAAAAAACCATGACTTACGATAAAATAATGTGGATGTGTGTGTGTGTTTTTTTTAAGGCGGTACATTCACCGCAAATGCATATTTCGGCGTTTTCTATGAAAATGTTGGTTTTTATTATTCATTTATATCAGAATGTATACGATAGATTGCAATTTTTTTAGGGCGATAACTTAGATAGAACCTTTGTTCTTATATAAAAGTAATAAACTGAACATTATTTATAATAATTAAGAAAAATATAGGCATTAATCCACAGGCCACGGCAAAAAAACGTTTTTAATGTTCCCGGGCGAAGAGTATTTCATTTAAATTTTGTAGGAAATTAAGCAATATTCAATATTAAAAAAGATATAATTTTTCAAACATGCTTAAATATTTATGATTTTTGCTCATTTTCAAATGTTGTTTATTCATATAAAAAGATAATTTTAAACGATATATTCTACTTAATCCCGCACTTTGAAACCTCACCCACTATTTAAAAGTTAGTTTTTTTATTAGAAACAAGTTAATTACTATTTAAAAAATAAATAAAACATAGTATAATTATGTTCCGAATTACAGAGTGAAATTTCATCATTCGAGCCCGCGCCACGGCAAGATGCGGTCGTCTCTCCACCGAATTTTTTTTCTGTCGATATAAAATCAGTATAAAACGCATATTATATGCAAATACAGTCGAACTCGGTTATAACGAAAGCGACGGGACCATCTAAATTTGCTCCTTATAGCCGGGACTCCTTATATCCGAGATTCACTTTTTTCACAATTTTTTTTGATTGTGTGATGTTATTTTCAAGAGCAGCTAAATAAACATCCTTATCTTTTCAGAGTGATGAAACTGTAGAAGACGATTGTGAAAACTTTTTACAGACTTTTTAACGCCGATAATTTCGACTTTTTCGCGAACCTAGAGACACTTTCGTTTGTTAGTGAACATGTTTCCGATAGAACAATTCACGTTTAACTGATTGGGCTTTTAAATGCTATAATAATAAACTGCATAAAATAAACTGTCACCATAAACATTTTGGAAACCCCCAATAATCGGAGTTATATGACCAGTATTCTCGACCTTCAATAAACTATTGCTTGCCTGTGCACGTGGGATTTTCGGACACAAGCTTGTGTACATCATAAAATGAACCCTAATTAAGTGTGAGCCGCTTTAAAAGGAAAGTGATAAAGTTCTTTGTTATAAATAAATAAATAAATAAATATAACTTTATTCCAGAATATGGGGAGGTTCGTGCAATCCCACACATTCCATAATATGATACGTATTTGTCTTTTTTTCTGTAACCCAAGCAAATATGTTTGCAGAGTTTCTAAAATTTGCTCCGTATATCCGGGAATCGCGCTCCTTATAGCCGAGACCGATTGTATGGGAATATGCGCAAATCAAAATGAATTCACAGTTTTTCTCATTATAGCCGGGATCTCCTTATATCCGAGCTCGTTACAACCGAGTTCGACTGTATTACTTTATTGTTAATTAATAGCATATTATATTGCCAAAAGCATTTGAATTTCACTCATACTATAAGGTTTTTGGTTAAATATATACGATTTTGTTGATATGATCAAAATTTTAAATTTTGACAGTGCGTAAATTTCACGTATACATCTGACGTTTGACAACGTCGCAGTTTGTGCCTGCGCAGTGCGCACGCGTATAAGTGTGTAAGACATCGTAACGTTGTAATTTTCAAATAGGTGTATACCAAGTTTATTTAATAAAATTTATTTGTGCAGATCGATGTTTCGATGCAGGAAATGACTATGAAAATGAAATTTTTCTAAAGTCAGTTTAATGTGTAATATAAATATGTGGACCGTATTTCGTTTTAATAAATTCGTAAAATTATTTGAATTTAGTCAAAGTCACAAGCCGGAAATGATCAACATATGCGCGTGGGCGCAATTATTTTGTGATTGTCATATTACGATACGCATTAATTTAAAAAGGAGTGCAGAATTATTAATATGTTTCTTTAATTCTTTACGGAAAATAATAATTCTACTCAAATAATAAACGAGCATTTGTCAATAGTTAAAATAAGTAAGCATTTTGACACAAATAGTAGCCCACGGCTTCTTTATTCTGTGGACCACGGGGACGCCTGGGTATTCCGCTGGCGCTCGAAATGGATGAATATATGACCACCTCTTTCTAACAAAACCTGTTTTACTGTTTTAGTAACGTATGTACCATAAATATGTAACGAACGTGTAATTTTTATTCGATTTGCGCTCAGATGACATCTCAGGCACGGCTTGAAAGCGGATGATCTATTGATGTAATTTGACAGAACCACATTTTTGCGAATCGGCTGTCGAGCCTTAATATATGCATGTTTTCATTTTTTTTTCGTAAAAAGAAAAATCACAAAAAATTCAGAAAATCTCTGGCCCTAGCCTCTATGTTTATCTATGTTTTTTAGACCTAGACAGGTTAAAAGGGTAAGCAAATAGCATAACTTTTATTTATATTGCCCAGTTTTTTTCTGATAATTTTTTTTACAAATTACCAAATATCTTACATAGAAATATTAATAATCCGCTACCACCAACATAATAAATATGTACATATATAAAAATAAAAACGAGCGAGCCTTACAGTAGTCCCGTATGTGTAACATTTGACATCTCACAATTAAAAATATCAATTGAGCATTTGCCTAAATGCAAGCACAAAATTTCAAAAAGCTAATACCTATATATTTATTAATTAGTAAATACAAGTAAAGAAAATATATGTGCATTTATTTATTATTGAATTTTGCCGCACTAGGTAGGTACCGAATATCTGCATATGCATTTTTATTTAGAAATGTGTTTGATCAATTATGTTTTTATTTATTTTCATAGATGGCGGTAGTGTGCCGCCTTACATATTGTATGAAAATTTAAATAAATATTTTAAAATAATCACATAAATTACATAAAAATTGAGAATGTAAATCATTGAGGGTAGTTATTGTTTACATAATGTAAAAAAAATTAAGTATTTATTGGATAGTTTCTAAGATATAATCCAAAATATAGCAAAGTTACAACATCCACACACTTGACACCAGCCTTGCAACATATGTACAAAATCAGAAGCATTGGCTGGTAGTGTGCATCTTCACTGTGATGGCACTTGATTGATTTGTTTATAAATGATGATTTTTTTGTCCATCACGCGTGCCCCGCGCGCACTCATTAGTTAAATGAAATTGCGCATGTCTTATTTCCTGTTGCGCATGTCTTATTTCCTGTTACGCATTTCCGTCCTTTTTCACAAAATCACTGCCACAGATTGCAGGAAAGCGAGAGGAAAGATGTTACACATCAAAAACTGATTACAATTATTTACTATAGCATTTCCTGTGAATTTTGAAGAAAAAAACGTTAAAAATTAATATTAGCCAATTCACAATGGCAATTGTAAAATGTATTTTTTTATTATTACTGAACAGAAAATACTGGAGCAACCCAAAACCATAGTAATGGATAGCAACGATAGCAATAACTTAAGTAAATATGCGTTGTTACAATGTTATATCTAAGCCACTACTTATCCGGTGGACTAATAATCAAACTATATAGAAGACGCATCTACAGTACGGCCACTGTATGATGGCACTTTTGACGTTTAGACTTACATGAAGTTTCGTAATTAACGACAGCTAAACATTGGAGGACAAATGCTATACTTTATTGCGCGAACACCAGAGTAGTGATGTCCATCAACATTCAATATGGAATGAACGAAATGATTCAAAATGTTATAGGATATTGATTGCCTGTATAATATGCGTAGAATACGCAGAATAAGTATCCAAAATAACACAACAAATCTGACAGATCGATTGTGCCCTCTAAATATGATATTTTTCTATGGCTTTATTAGAGGGCAAAGAAAACGGCTACAAAACAATGAAATATTTAAGTTTGATGAAATATTTAATGAGATATCTTAAGAATGAAATATTTAAGAACTAGATAAGACATTTGTAAATGTAATATTGAATAAAATTCATGTTTCGTGGTTTGGATATACAGGAAAGCTCGCGCGATGGGGATAAAATCATTAAAAAACCGCGCGAAGCGCCGCGGACCATTATAGAATGGCCGCTATATTGATGGAATTAATGTAAATGTCCTGCCTCGAAGAGGCGTGGAAGCAAAAATACATAAGTATTTTTAAATGTGCCAAATGAATCCTTTTATGTGATATTTTAAAGTAGAAATTAAAATAAATAATGTTTTATCTGAGCCATCATATGGGAGAGTAAATATCTTGGGAGCCCTGCAAAACTCGGCGGCCGCGCCGACCGTTACAAGTCACGCGGGCCAGTGGAAAAAACCCGGCGCCGCCACGGCGGCCTCGGGCGGCTGGGTAGGCCGCCAGCCGATATTTTTGAACTCAGATTACGGACGTTACAGACGTCCTAGCGAACTAAAACATTTTTTATCGTGTTCCTCATGTGAACATCTATGGGAATGATATGTTTTTACATATGGGAAATTGCGCGGGCGCACTTAGTTTGTTGCGGCCCACTTTGGATGCCTATTACGCAATTAATATTTATCTGACATACTTGAAAATATCACCAAAGAATGCGCTTGGTTGAGATCTATCTAATGGTATAACTTAGAATCTCGTAAAATCATGTTTACTATTTTTAACCGAATTAAATGTGAATTAATTCTTGAAAATGCCGCGGTAATCGGCATATATTATTGAATAACTCAGTAAATTCATTCTTGCGGTTCCAGTAAAATATATAATCCTATGGGCAAGACATAGATTGGTAAAGATGATACACAATGTTGTGTAGCCTTCCCGAACCATCTATAATAATAATGGACAATGCTCCGTACCACTCGATGAAGATCGATAAGCCGCCTGCTCAGTCCCAAAAGAAAGCTGATATCGTTGCGTGACTTCAAAAAAATGGCATAGATGCAAATATGGACATGTTGAAAGCGGAGTTACTTCAATTATTAAAACAAAACAAGCCGGCAAAATCACGGTATGTCATTGATGAAATCGCATCGGAATATGGGCACCAAGTAATACGATTACCGCCTTACCATTGCGAATACAACGCAATTGAATTGATATGGGCTCAAATCAAGGGATATGCAGCAAGGCATAATACAGAACCTCCATTTACGACATCAAAAATGTTAAAATTATTAGAAGAAGCTTGTCAACGTACAACTCAAACAGACTGGGCTAATGTAGTGAATAGAACCGTGCGACAAATAAAGGAAGATTACGAAAAAGATATTAGAATCGATAATATTTTGGATAATGATATTATAATTAATTTAGGAAATGATAGCAGCGACGATAGTTCAATGGAGAGTGATAGTAATGGGGATGAATCAGATTGAAATATTCAAGTAAATATTTTTATCTAAGAAAAATGTGTTTAATTATTCTTCTATAACCTTTTTTATGTGCAAAGACTTTCTTAACTCACACCGTGCGACGAATTTTTTTTCGACTGAATTATTTCGTTAATGATTTTAAGTGTGTCACAACACTATTACGATCTGTCAAAAATGCCATCTTAAGATGGCTCGAGTATACTCGTTGTTGCATCAATTCTTAACAACGCGATAAATTTCTATTACGATATTATCGTCACTCATGGGTGTAAAAACTGCACAGGAATATATGCATGTCTGCATATATGGCATTAAAATTATTTAGACGCATACGATATTCACAAACTACTTAAATAACGAACGAAATCCAAAAAATAACGAATGAAAACAAATAATTCATCGGGCTTGACATTTCAAAGATGTCAAACCACCACTCGATCAATAATTTCACCTAACCTTGTTTGAAACTGGTGTTTTCTTAACTTTTGTAACCGAAACGGTTACTCCGCGTTCCGAAAGACTTTTCTTAAGAAACTTTTTAAATACTTCTTCCATCGTGTCGTGTGATAAACTTCATAAATTCCAAAAACGACGAGATCTCCACAAAGAGATTGTTTTCGATTTTCGACGAAACTATTTCTATGGTTAGCGATGTGGCTCGAGGCACGCGCGAGCGACATAGATCTCGAAAATACAACAAATGCAAGCAATCTTATGCTTTATGAATACTTCACCGATGTGTCATTTTGAACATTTGCGTGAAATGCGCCGGTTTCAACCGCCGATCAACTGTAAACGACCCAACGTGAAGCTCTCGCCGACGCGACGCCGACGGGCTTGGGGTACGCGCTAAGTTTGAGATTTATCCGAAAATCTTTTTTTTTTTCAAGAAAATCGCAAGTATTATAAAACTTAGCATTATTTGTCATTAAATTACATTTTTTTATCGTAGAGAAAATAATTACTGAAAAATTATTTTTTCAAAATATAATACATTTGAGGGGTATAATGCAATTCACGAAAATAGAGGGTGATGTGTTTGAAAATGATTATCTAGCAATTAATTGCAATTTTACAATTGATAACTGCTCTTGAAATGTGTTTTTTGTTTTATGGGCATTTTATAAAAATGCCTATATTTTCATATAAATCAATTCATCAATTTCCACTCTGGTTACAATATCAAGAAACAAAATGCCCTCACTGTAGTTCTACTAGTAACTAGTAAAACTGGATAAATTAAACAAATATATGAGGAATTAAGTAATAAAGACGATCTTAGTCTTTGTATAGGCTGTTTCATACAAAATAGCAATTAAAGTTTTTATGCAATGGTCTGGACGATAGATGCAAAAATTGTTTCAATTGGCAAAATTGTCATAGATATAGCAGCAAATACAGTGGTATGTACTTATCTATTATACCTAATGGTTTTATCCAGTATAATAAAGATTAAGTAGGTGTTGGTCACAACAATAATCGGGTGCGGTTGTTTTAATTTCTATGCGAATATCTGCATCAATCAAAGTTTTCGGTTCGATCAATCACGAGTCAAAAGATGGTTGTCATTAAAATCGATTAGAAAGGATGAGGATCAAAACATCAATTTAGAAGGCCAATTGTTCGGCGCAGGTGTTGTGGGCCAAAGGGCTTTCTTTGAGTAAAATAGAGTACATACTTGCATTTGTGATGAAACATATGTAATTTGTTAACTTAATTATGTTAATTCACAATAATATACCAAAACATTGAATGAAGTATATTTTCATTAAAATTTTGAAAATAAGTTATAAAACCTCATGAAATTAAAATAATGTCATTATTAACATACTTGACCACCATGTGTTTATATTGTTCTCAAAATGTTGATGGGTCCTCATTTTCAGGTCTATTTGCATCGGTTTGTGTTATCTTAGCAATCATGTCTTCACCACTATTATAAAACATTGTACACTTTGTTAACTTTTATGTGATGTCATTTGATCTATGTCTTGTCATTTCTTATAAAAACTTGCATAGATAAATAAATATGTCCCGTCTACGTTATACTTGGCTCCCCCGAGCCTACTTTTTATTTGGGTGTTATTCTTTTAGATTTAAGTTTTTTTCCCAAAAGTTATTTAGCATTGTGACATTTACCATTAAAAGTATTTATTTAGATTAGTTGAAATTATGATTCTCAGGAAGATTTACATATGCGTACAGATAATATCTGATAACAAATGACACATAAATATTTATAACAAGATAAAGAAAAAAATTGTCCACATTCTACAGTTACAAGGAATTATTTATTTTTAATATTTGATTAATTTAATATCTGCAATTTGCTTGCCTTCTTATTATTTTTTCATAATATGTAATAGGTCATTTTAAAAGATGGCTAAATGGGATAAAAAAAAATCCATTATTGCACTTAATTCTGAGAATGTATCTTGTTTATATAATGAAAGATTACTGTAATTCAAATTATTGTAGAAGATTATTAACACAGGAAAAGATTTTTTTGCAAAACTAGCCTTTTGTAATTCTTAATCTACTCTACTCTACTCTACTCTATATCTTAAGAAACGAACTTGAAGTGCAAACTGAACAATTACTGCAATCAATCAATAAAAATGAATACCACCACCAAAGACAGAAATCAACCACTACTAAAATGATAATAATAATACAAGAAATAATATTACAAAAAGCAGTATGATGAAAGCAGGCATGAAATGAGTGACCTGTACATGCACGCACATCCATAAAGATACCTGAATAACATTCCCTGTACGAACATTAGTGTTGTTGGTCGGTATGACAGTGAGATGGGGTCCATTGGGTGCCGAGCTAATATTTATTGTCTGAGGTCCCTGCTGTCCACCGTTGGAGTCTCCGATGGATACCGTGGCTTGCTGACCGGGAGCCACTGCCTGTTCCATTCATCAATAGGTTCAGTTGGGGTTATAATGCTTGTGTTAAATTTTTCAAATTTGTATCAATCAAATCAAAAGTGTATAATATTAATTAAGACAATTTAAAAGACCAAATTCTCAACAAAATATTGTAGCCCAGTTTTTTAGGGTCTACTAATTGATTTTATTATTAAATTTTTTAACACCAACTGAACCTAAATTTAGAAGAAAAACATGCTGATGATGTGTGAAACCAAAGAGTTTATAATACATAGAGATGAAATCCTGATGGTGACATGAGTGTCAAACGGAGACATCGGCAACGATCCTTCGACTAGGTTCGGCAACATTTGGCAGATCTCAAAATTACCCGAACGTTATGGACATTTCTTGCAGTAACACTAATTTACAAATATTTTCTAATCAAATTTTAATGAAGGAGACTTCCCAAAAGTTTTTGCTACTAGCTATGAGATACCCTGTATATAAATTTGAATGTATATATAATACTGGGTGCAATATTGTCGTTTTGTAAAAATTACTAAAAGAGTGTTTCTGAAAGAAACTCCCTCTACGTTTGGGAAATTTTGAGATTTGCCAAACGTTTCCGAGCTTCAGATGCCCGGCACCTCAACTCTCCGTGCCTCTACTTGGGGCTGCATCATTTTTATCAATGGGGAAACAGAGTACTTCATCTCTATTTACTAAAGCTCTTTGTGTGAAACATTTAAATTCTTATGATTCATTTAAAAAAAAAAAAATTGACCGATTACGTGAAAAACACACAGAATGGGAAATGAACATGCTGTGTCTTTTTAATTTTAAGGAATATTAAATTTTTAAAGTAAATTGTTTCAGTATAGAAATGTGTAAGTACATATTACAAATTAAATATGTATTCCCAAATAGCAAAATTGTTCATTGTTGTCTGTAATTTAATTATTGAGTATATTATATAAAATATATGAAAAATATATATTTATGAAACCGATCAGTTCCGTAAAGCTTATAACTAATGTATAGTGTAATCTGGGAGCTAATGTATGTAATCTTAATAGAGTGGAATTTATACCTTCCACACGATAATAATTTTACAAAACTTGATGCCGGCAACACTGACATATTTAGTGTAATGTTTACAGTTTTTATGTTTCACAAGTAACATACCTGTAATGTAATTGTGGTGGGGGCTTGTTGCCCCCCTGCCCCTTGCTGCCCCCCACCACCCCCGCCCTGTGAACCAGCACCCGACCACATCCATGTTAATTTAAATCAACAAGCAAATATACATATAGTGATCCCCTTTTGGCACTTATCAGTTGCCTAATGTGATAAAAATAATACAATTTGTCAAAACATTTTTTTTCCCAAATTATAATATGAGCGAAATAGATATTTTACTAGCCAATACCACAATGTCTTAAAGTGTTCAAATTATTTTTAATTAAACAAATTATTGAATATAATCTACAAGGAAGAAGTGCTGATTAAATATATTTATTGATCCATGAAGTTTCAAACACACCCTAAAACGCTGTAACTAACTGTTGTATACATACATGATACTATTATATTATGTACATACATGTATAGGTATAGAAATATATGACCAAATAAGTAACATAATAAAATCCCTAAATTTAACTAATGAATGAGCAATGTCTTCTGTCTGCAATGTAAGCTGTAAGTGTGTGCAATATATATACATATTACAACCACCAAATATATCAATTTTAACAAGAGTGTAATAATTTTTTTAGTACTTTGTATACATATACAAATTCAAATAATTTATTGATTTCTCCCCAGTGCAGAAACCATACAAACCTTAAAAAAAACAAAAATTTTTCATCCTTAAATTAGAGGGATAACACAATAACATAAGACGCACTCTCCAAAAGTCAAAATCGTACGGCGTGCTTTATGGTCCTATTAATTCGCTCATATTACAACACCATGACAGTCTCGGTATAGAATCGATCGGTAAGAATGGGCACTTCATTTGGATTATAATTATTTGTCGCATGAATTTTAATCAACAGAAAATGTGTTCATTGATGTGACAAGACGACTTTATAGCCTGCCCAACATAACTTGGCGTGCGGCAGGATTAGAACTAAAACCCGCCCCGCCCGCACCCGGCGGCAACCCCTCGCCCTGTACTTTATCAGTACAATTTTGTATTTGCTCAAGAGCTGTGACATCTTGATTACCAATATACACTGAATTATTATGTCCAAAACAACCAAAACAGTCCGGGGTGGTGCAAGAACAATTGCCAATGAAGTATTAAAGTTTTGCGAAGCTGAAAAAGCAAATAATGGACCGATATTACCGTCTGATAATTTGACATGAGTTTGACAGATAGAGCGGCCGCCGTGGAGCGTGCTGTTACCCGACCAAATTTATATTGACACTGGTCACCGGACATTCAGTACATTATATATTGTGTAATAAATTTACAACCTGGCAACTACTGTTTCGCGACAGTGGCGACCTCCCTCGCACGCCTAGTTATCGTGGTGGCACTCTAAGAGACAACTAGGTATATAATTTATTATTTTTAATAAAAAAATTTAACCTTTCGAATTACATTGTAATTTTAAATGTCATATAAGTGGGCACCATTTTTCGTTATACATTTTTTTCTCACTTTTCAATGCATAATTTTATGTTTTATAATGCATAGAGGTTTGTACAAAATATCTAACATTTATAGATAGGTTTTAATTATAATTTTAGGATATTAGCATTTCCAAATATTAGACCCAGATACTAAAGATGCAGAATAGAAATAGCACATGATGCATTTAATAAAATGAAGGCCTTCTTCTGCAATGATAACCTAAACCTAAAACTTCAGCAGAGAATAATAAAATGTTACATATGGTCAGTTCTCTTATATGGCTGTGAAACATGGACTCTGAAAGTTAATGTTATGAATCGGTTGGAATCATATGAAATGAGGATACACTGGAGAATGTATACCATGGACGGATATGGTCAGCAACACGGAGGTGCTTCAGAGAGTTGGAGCCAGTAGTTACCGTCAAATGTTAAAGTGAAGAAGATTCCTTGTATGCTACATGGAAAAATATCGCCTCCTCCGACTAATACTCGAGGGAAAGATAAAAGGAAGACGGAGAGTTGGACAGAGAAGACAAATATCCTGGCTGTGCAATATCAAAGAGTGGATCAGAATGAAACAGGTGGAGGATTTGTTCTGGGCAGCGCAAGACAAAGAGATTTTCACACAAGTGATCGCCAACGTCGGGGGGACCTGCAAGGCATAGAAAGAAGAAGAAGCCTCAAATGTACCAGAGACAAATGTTATCATTATAACCGCTGCCTACAGAATTTAAGAACGCAATCAACGGTTTAACGATGAAATTATGAATATATTGATCAACCAACAGGTGGAAATTATTGAGTATACGAATCTCAAAAATAATTAAAACTGAATTAGCTTCATACCAATTTAATATTGTTATTTAAATTTCCATGTGAAACATCTACATTTGTCAAAAACTAAAATTAACAATGTCTGGCATTTTCTTGCAGCTAAAATCGTGATATGATAAAAAAAGTAATGTATTTCTGAAATCTTCTAAGGCATTTCATGGGGTTTTGAAACTGCATGGTTCGGTACAAAAGGGTTTCACTCCAATCAGTCAAGCAAACATGATATTATTAGCAAATTCAATAAGCATTTAATGAGATGTTAGAAACATGTGCTCATTTGTTAGATAGATTAGCCATGTGCGTGGAAAAATACACAAACTCATTATTATTCCTATTACAGACCATTCTTGTAAATTTTATATCAGGGGTGTCAAGCATTGATTTTTTTACCATCAATTATATTCCCATATACAGGGTGTAACAGAGCTAGTCCACAATACTTTACAGATGGCTTCCTGGCTTCATTATGAGTTGAAAATATTCATGCAACCATGACCTAACATCAATAGTTATGGAGACATCAAAGTTTGCATTTTTTTTTCAATAATTCTGATTTATTTTTGCGAAACAGTAAACTATCATGATAGTAACTTATATCAATTATGAAAAATTCATTCACTTCAATACAAGCTATATGAAATGATAAAAATCCTGCAAAAATTCCAATTGCAATTTTTCAGAAGGTTTTTATTATTTTATTTGACTTGTATTAAAGGGACTACATTTTTCATAATTGATATAAGTTACTGTAATGATAGTCCAATGTTTTACAAAAATAAGACAGAAATTTTGAGAAAAAAAATGCAAACTTTGATGTGACATATCTCCACAACTATTTATGTTAGGTCATGGTTGATTGAACATTTTAAACTCATAATTAAAGCAGGAATCCACCTGTAAAATATTGTGAACTAGCTTTGTTATACCCTGTATTTTTGCAACCATTTTTATAAATAATACGTAAGTATGTATGTAATTAATCATTTTATTTACTGTAAAACATAATCATGGAAAGATAAGGGAGGATCATAAACAATGTATTTTAAAGTTTTATTTAAAAAGTAGAGATTTTTATATAAAAATTAACTGACACCCCAGCTTTATTTTAACGGTTTTGTCCCCGCAACTGTCACTTGGTTGATTAAACATATTGAGGATAACATAACAATTAATTCATTTTAGCCAGTGTAAGTTCAGGCACATTAGTATTTTTTCAGCAAATCAATTTGTATTATGTAGTTTAAAAAATTAAACTGTGCATGGGTTGTATCTCACCTGTAGATTGGCGAGAGAAGACAGTTGTATTTGTTGGATTTGTCCTGAAGGGGTGATTACATTCGCTACTTGCTGCTGAGGTTGCATCTGAAAGCAAAAATTTACTACTTATTGTACAGAAATTCACAAATAATTTAGTAAAATAATACTGGAGCGTCTCATAATGCGACAAAAAATAAATAAGCTAAATAGTACTAATAACGGGTCTTCATTTAAACCCTGAAATCAGTTTGTACTTTTACATTTTGCAAAAAGGAATACATATTCATTTATATAAATTCTTAATAGATTTATTTTTTCAAAAAAATTAATTATCAAATGTATAATTTCAGAGTGGTATTAGAACTAAACCAATGTTGAGGTTCCCAGTACTGTTTTAATACACCTAAGGTGTCATATAAGATTTTGGAATGACATTTTATTCATTAATTAAAATATTAATAGGAACATAACATTTGGAAACCTATATCTACCACAGTCATTTAGAAATATTAAATGGAAACAGTTTCAGGAGCACAGCATATCCATTTGAATAGTTGTTAAATAAAAGACTAAATAAGCACCTGCGTGAGTTGAGGCAAAATCTGCATGTGCGAAGACACTATCTGGTGCTGCGGTTGCTGGAAGGCGTGCAGCGGGAAGTGAACTGTTTGATATACAGTCTGACCCCCCGGGGTGGACACCGGCACCTGCACCGGCACGCTGGCCTGCTGCAGCACCTGCACCAGCCCTCCACCCCCTCCGCCTGGCCCCCCACCGCCCCCTCTCAGGGCCACACTCTGGCCTATAAATCATCAATACATTTTAGTTTAATATTTAATCAATAAATCTTTAAGCTAAAGGAGAATGGGCATTTAGTCCAAAATTCCTAAAATTTTATTTATTTTGAAGTGTTACAATATTGACAGTGACTAGCAGGAAGGCAATCGGCTATCGCCGATTGCTTACTGCTAGGCCCTGCGGGCGGCTATTGTTTACCTATGCCTAAGTCTGCCGCTTCGCGGCCAATTGTATCTGGCAAATTTACACTTTTAATTACGGGTAGTTTAGATATGATTAAGACAAAGTATTTATTCAGTATTTCTAAACGATTAATAAGTCAGAGCGCAGTTTTAAAATTAATATTTTGAACATTCTTCGTCAATTGTCAAATTAACACTCTTTGCCATCATATTAAAAGACGTGGTCCATTCCAAATTCTGAACAATTTTTTTTCATATTTATCAGGATATTCTTGCACTAAATTTAACGTTCTGTATGTCCTCATATTATTAATGTTCTGGAAAATATAAATTATCAATTCCGAAACATGAAATTCTAACCTGAAAGACATGATATGACAGTTAAATATCATACATAATTATGTACTGCTCCGTAATCTAAAATCCGCATCTTGATTCATTTCATTCAATATGATATAACATTTTTCTAACTAAAAGTGTTTAAAGAGAAAACGTAAATAGCTGTCATCACTCCAAACGGCCGAACCGACAGCAGTGACAGCTGGGTTATGGCTGGTTGACCATAACAAAAAAAAGATATAGCGAAATTTACAAACTATTTTGAAACACAAATATGTATATCAAAAATTAATAAACGTGTATAAATATTAAGTACATTATTTTTATTTAACGTGTATAATATTTCTACACATTATTTTATCTGCATGTATTTTAAAACAATCCATACTTTTCGCTACTTTATACGATTTCGCCATTTGTTTTTGTTTAACTGGCAATGGCAATAAGAAATTATCCGGAGGAGACAGGCGACATTGGTTAGCGTAATTAATATATAGATACTTCAAATTAAAGAATTCGGTATTTTTTGTACAATCAGGATGATTTCCAAATCTTGGTAAAACTTGGAACGGGTCTCTTACTAAAATGCTCATTCTCCTTTGCAGTAATGTGAAATATTCCTCAACAGTAATGTGAAATATCTGTACTATTTCCACATCCCACTAAAAGTATTCTTCCTCATTTTTAAATTTTCTGCAAATAAATTAAAACCATGCAGAAATTTGAATAATATCTTTTTTTGTAAGGTTTCTGTCATTTAATTTGACTTGTATTAGAGAGAAGAAATTTTTAATATTACATACAAGTTACTATAGACAGAATCCAACTTTTTACAGAAAATAAATCAGAAATATTGAAAAGAAAACATGCAAATTTTGATGTCGCTCTGTAACTGTTGACATTTTACTCAAAGTGCAAAGAATATTTTCTATTAAAATTTTAATGAAAAATAACTCTCCCAGCATTTTTGCTACAATCTATGAGACACTCTGTATATACTATATACATTTTAATGTCCATCATCTCCAATGTTGCACATAAATATTCTTCCAGTTGAATAATAATGTTGCCCCTACTTATTGCAAAATAGTGGATTTAGATAGAAATATTCTTTCTTTATTCCCTTTCAATAAAACTTTGTTTTTTATTATTAATGTATATATTTTATTATTACTGAATCTGTGTGAATTTATATTTTAATGGTTTTGTAAATTCATTTTGTAATTAAAATATCCAACATGCTGCAAATATTTAATGCATATATCCAATAAATCTCAAACCAGTTAGTGACAGTCACAGGATTGCTTACATTACATCAAAGCGAGGTATAACAGAATAATTCACATTAAATATGCTTATATGTACAGTAAAATTCTGTTAATTCGAATGCCATAAATTTGAACCCCATTACATAATTTGAAATTCAAAAAATTTCAAACACTTCCAGACCCAAATTGTTAATTTCATAGCTGATTAATGCCGTAATTTGAAAACACACTAAATTCGTACATCAAAATATTTTTAGAGCTTTGTGCCATAAATAAGTACATTTTACGCAACAAAGTTATAATAATTCAACAAATCGCACTTTATTGCATTTTAGCCCATTCTGTGTCCAAGCCATGCATGCATTCAGGACGCACTCCTTTGTGTATGCATGACGCTAACCTGGAACAGGCTAGAGATGTTTTCTGCAAATACAAAACCAAAAAAAAAAATGTATGAATATTTTTTTACGAAAATAACCCTTTTCTTAATTTTAAAATCAAGAGTTTGGCAATTTTTACAAATTTTTTAAGGATTTAATTTGGAATTGATGAGGTTCTACAAAATTTAAGTTAGCAGGGATTTTCTGTACATAAATTTTTGGCATCTTTTTAAAATCTTTGATCAAATATATATTATTTTTTACCTCTTAGGGCCAGTCTTATAAATATCCGTTAGTTAAATTTCAGACCAAATAAACTGAAATTTGGTACAAACGTCACTTTTTCCGTCTTATAACAATCCGTTAGTCAAATTTTAGTAAAATTTTACCGACGGCCGATACCGACAGTCGAACCACCAGTTTACTGTCCGTTAGTTAAAACTGACAGAAGTATGACAGATTGACATATTATTTTTTTAAGGTTAGGTCCGCTGTCAATTTGCGTTTAATGCTGTTTGTTTAATATGTACCATGCTGACTGTTGCTACATTTTCAAGGAAAAATGTTTTCACATAACGATGTCGAGCTATTATTGTATTCAAGTTCGTCGGATAAAGAACAAACTCAACGACAAAGAGTGTTCAATATACGAGTGGATCATTTTAATATTTTAGATGACGCAGATTTTATCTACCGTTTTCACTTGTCGAAAAGGTCTGCTTAAGAGCTTCTAAAAGATATTGGGAACAATGTAAAAAGGCGCACCCGTAGGAATCTGACATTATCACCAACTACAAAATTGCTTGTTGCCTTGAGATTCTATGCTCTTGGATCAATATTATTAGTTGCTGCAGACTTAGTTGGGGTTTTAAAGACTACTACCAGTGTAGTGTTGTGGGAAGTATCCCAAAAATCTGGTGTGAGCGAGAAATTTTAGATAGAAAAGAGATATAATTCGCCTTTGACAGTTCTAAAATCATAGACAAGAGCAGTACGATATTACGATACTTACGGACGGTAAAAGAAGTTTTATAAGACGAGCGTCGGTAACATTTATAAACGAACGGCCATCCGTTAGTAAATTGTCAATTTACTAACGGAAATTTGGTCTTTCGTTTATAAGACCGGCCCTTAAAGGACTAAAATATGCTCCTAAATATACATACATATACAGATACCACGAAGTGGAATGGACAAAACATGAACCAGGTTACAATGAAACTTAACAATATTGGATATAAACCTACCTTGCAATGTACTAATTTGCATTTGTTTTTGCTGTTCGCTTTTTAGCTCCTTTTTCACACCATCGGAGGTCACGGAACTACTCTGACTGACATTTATACTAGTCCCAGTTATGGAGAATGATGAAGCCTGGTTAGAGGAGAGACTAGTGGGGATGGTGAATGTTCCCTGGGGAGTGGAAGAGTTGCTGGTCGGGACGGTAAAATTGCCAGAGGGAAAGGAGATGGTGGCCTGCCCATTACCATTGACGGAAACAGGATGGGTGCCCAAGCTCGATAGTGGGATGGTGATGTTTGTACCGGGAATTGTTATGGTTACTTGGTTAGGGTCCACAGCTGTGAGGAAACCATCGCACCACAAAGCGGGAGATGATTAAAGGAAAAGCATAGGACGAAAGAAAAAGAAAATAATATTAGTGAATGATGAACAATGATAGATAAATGAAACAGAAAATAAAGCATGCTAAAGAGAATGTGTTTAAAAATATCACAACGCATTTCATATTGAAATTAAATTAGTTTTATGAATTTTATATTTCAGGATGTCTTAAAGTTTTTTAGGGCATTTTCGAAGACACGAAATGTAAAAAAAGAAATCACTTTTAACTTTCTTATTTTCTCAACACAATTTAAAGCAAATAAAGGCTAAAATGCCACTTTTTATAAATTGATTTTAAAAAAATCTATAAACATAAACAATGAGAATATTCTTTTTTTATTTTCTACTTAAGATATATAGGTCTGCAATGTTACAAAAAACTTTTGTGTTGAAGATTTTTTTAATCAGTCAACACTTGATCTAATGAAGTTAATTTTATATACATACATAATAAGGAATTTCACTAAAAAATATTTTAATTGCGGTCCTTGTAAAAAAGATTTTTAATAATAATAATGGGAAATCTAAGAGTTGCTAGATCTCCTTATCCATCCATGCATTTTAAGTCACCTGCTTTGCATAGTTATCAACAAATTATCAGATTTAAACACTTTAAATTTTGATAATCAACATAATAATAAAATTATAAATCAATAATAAAATTATTTTATTTTGATTATTGGATATAATAAAATGAAACAATAAGTGGAATTCCTTAGTATAATGTAACACAATTCATATCTACATTTTTGATAACTGCTGAAGTTTGTAAATATTTTATTTTCAAAAAGTGATATTTTTATTTGTTAAAATTATTTAAAAATTAACATTTACCACAAATAAAGCAGAAACGAAACAAATACTAAAAAATGCGGTACATTAAATAGGATGACTATGGATGTGAAAATTATTGGAATGATTTCCAAATTGTTTTTAATCTTTTGAATTACCGGACGGGAGATGAACGAGACTCTGGAGGAGTCCAGCCGGTAATACCTGCGGGGCCCGGATCAGCTGCCCACCAACCATTCCAACATTGCCCATCGCAACATTCTGAAATATGGAAAATAATTATGAGGTTGATTCTGATGCATTTTACTCTCAATCTTTGAATATAGGTATTAATTATATAATGAGAAAATTTTACACTTGAATTCTTCATTATATCTTGGAACTTACTAATAAAATTTCAGGTAAACAAAGTTATTCATTTGATTACACATTATGTGTACAGGGTGTTTCAGACCTAGTCCACAATAATTCAACAGGTGCATTGTAAGAATATGAGTCAAAATTGTTGTAATACCTAATATAATAATAAAATGTAGACAGGTAAACGGCTTCGATGTTTGCATTTTTTCCAATATTTGTGACATATCTTCTGTAAAACTTTGGAAATCTTATTATAAATTCATTCAGTTATATTTAATCTATATATTAATTACCGTAACCAATGTCGTACGTTTCTGCATTTGGATGATGATTTTTATTTGTATACAATAATTTTGCCGCGGTTTCCATTGGGTTGTGTGGCACAGCGGATGAACGTCTGACCGCGGATCAGAAGGTGCCGCGTTCGAATCCTGGCAGGATCGAATTTTTTTTTTTACGGTCGAGAATATTTTTTTTTTGGTTTTGAACATTAATTTATTATATTAATTTTTTTATGTAACAAACCAAATTAAACAAAGATTATTTTTTTATAATGTTGTATAAAAGTAATCAACACTGCGAGAAGAGAAGGGAGTAGGTACCTACCTATCGAACTATTATTCCGCTCTGATGGTTAGAAATTTTGAATAAATACTTGTCTTAATTATATCTAAACTACCCGTAATTAAAAGTGGAAATTTACCAGATACAATTGACCGCGAAGCGGCTGACGTAGGCATAGGTAAACAATTGTGTTTGCTGCACAGCAAACACATTTGGCCGCAAAGCGGCCACAATAGCAAAAATGGAAGTTTACCAGATACAATTGGCCGCGAAGCGGCTGACGTAGGCATAGGTAAACAATTGTGTTTGCTGCACAGCAAACACATTTGGCCGCGAAGCGGCCACAATAGCAAAATTGGAAGTTTACCAGCACAATAGCAAAAATGGAAGTTTACCAGATACAATTGGCCGCGAAGCGGCTGACGTAGGCATAGGTAAACAATTGTGTTTACTGCACAGCAAACACAATTGGCTGCGCAGCGGCTATCGCTGGCCGCGGAGCGGCCATCATTGGCCGCGAAGCGGCCACAATAAGCGCCCGCAGGGCCTAGCATTAAGCAATCAGCGAAGCCGATTGCTTTCCTGCTAGTTAATATTAATTATATGTAAAATGATAAAATATTATTATTGGAAACATATACAGTCTTAGTACAGCAAAATATTTGAAAGTTTTTATTAAAAAAAAGTTTCCGCAATTGCGCAATTGTACTCTGGAGGAAATACAAATCAAATAAAATTACTACATACAACCTTACAGAAATTTGAACCACAATTTTTCTGCAAGGTGTATTATAAAACGAATGAATGTATGATCAAAAAATGCAGCAAGAATTTTACAGGGAGACAAAAATTAATTTAAACATTAAAATAACCATTTACTTCAAAAAAAAAATTTCGCTTACCTATTTAACCAAATAATTCCGAACTAAAATAAGGTATGTAATGTACTCAGCTAGTTCCACATTAGCTATGCCGATTATTGACGTAAAAGTACTGCAAGTGACGCATGCATAACATATCTTCAGACGGTATGTGCTTATGTTAATGATCTACCTTCAATTAAATGGTGAGAATTATCCTAAAGTATTGACCTGGTTCATGTTAGCTGGAATGAACAGAGCCTCCTGCCCATCCACTGTGACAGTCTGCATTCCCTGAACTCCCTGCATTCCCTGCACACTCTGCATGCCCTGCATGCCCTGCATGCCCTGCATCCCCTGCATCCCCTGCACCCCCTGCCCCACCTGCATGCTCTGCCCACCCTGTACCACGCAGGGACCATACATTCCCCCTTGCTGAAAAAATACAATTTCAATCACACGAAAATAAAAAAAAATAAAGTCTCAGGGTTTTGAAAAAAATATTTTTTTTTAAATTTGTCATACTTCAAGAACCGCTAAATATGGAATAAAATGTTGGTATCTATACCATGAAAAACAATAATTGATAATGCCTACTAGTACTGGAATTCTTCAATTATCTTTTCTTTAACTTTCCATATTGTATTATCATAAAATTACAGTGAATCTGATTTTCTAGTGAGTCCATCATTCACTGGCATTTTAGAGAAAGTATATTCAAGGTCATTCTTATCATATTCAAAGAGTTTTTCACCAATAGAAATGAATACAATATTTTAACTTGCACTTACTAGTGAATTTATTGGTTTCCGAACTGTCAAAAATTAAATTTGACAAGTCTGAAATCCGTTTCCGTAAAAATCTATGCTTTTAAACGAACTTTTATTTATCCAAATTGAAACAACCGGGCCTTGAATAACAATTTAATAAGTCATTGCTTGAACAAGGTTCTTACTGCATTATTAATTTCTTCTGTGCAAATCAACATTATGTAGGTAACGGATATTATTAAAATAGTCATTTTGAAGTGTTGAAAGTTTCGTCTGCACCAATTCTTCATTATATGATTTTATAACAAGATTCTAATGGCACATGGACCTTGTTTTTCAAAATTTATTTTGCGTTTTGTGTCTCATTCTACACTAGTCTAGTCCAAAGTCATCACAAAGCGACAGTATTTCTAATTTTTATCCTTTGAGCGATAGCATATTCTCTATTCTGTGGCGATAGTTCTGTTTCTCGAACTGTCACACTTCTGGACTGGTCTTTGATATTCAATGATTAGTTTAGGTAGGTAACTAAAACGTAATATATTTTTAAAATTTTAATCGCGAACACTTACGAAATTCTGATCATCTTATAATTCAAAAGACAGTCGATTAAACTCATAAAAATGATACGGTGCGAGCAAGCTTCACGTCTGTCACCGACGTCGAGCCGAGTAAGTTTGCGAACTTAAAAACCGCGCACTTTATGTTGTACGTCTACCATCCGTGCTTACACGTGCGCAAACAAGAAACGCAAACGACATTAGACACATTTTTGATAAAAAAATAGAAAATTGGAAATGCAGAAGAATCTGAATGAATTCAAATGTAAATGATGACTTAGAATCTCTTAGATTTTTGTATTTTTCGCATCGAGTGTTCGTTACTTGACGCACTTTTAAAGGTTCATTTAAAATTAATAATACCGGGTGTATGTTTATTTATGTTTCTATATTTGTAAGAAATAAACTTTTGTTGTATTGTTATAAAAAAAAACATATTTAATAAACTTAATTGACAAAATACATATTCATTAATAAAAATTTTCCCTTAACCCCCCAATATTTACATGGTGACATAACCTCGTTTTGTTCCGGCAGTCGTCAGATATCATAAAAAACCCGAGTGCGCGATCTTTCAGCCGACACCTTACTTCGCGATTCGTATTCGTTTTGCGGTGCCGCTGTCCTATTTTAATTTAGGAGTTAAAATAGGACCGCAAAATGAATAAAAATCGTCTAGTGTAGTGCCGCCTTTATACTTTCTACGCTTTAAGAATTACGTGTACAAATTGATGGTTTCACCGATATATTGTCTATGCTTTGAGTAATGTATTTTCACGGATTATGTGTAGTGAATCTGAGAATTCGTTGATTTAGATGTTTTCACTGCCCCCACTCTGCCCGACCGGGAAAAGTACATTTTTGCTAGTGAAAGTATAGTCTCACTAAAAATGCAAATTCGCTGTAACATATACATTTTTTAAACATCCCCGTACATTTTTGCACAGATACAATTGCAGTTACTGCATGGACGCCGCTAATACACGTATTCTGCTATAATAAAACACGAGATTGATTTTGATTGCACGATGCAACATCATAACAAAAGGAAGTAATTGAGTTTTATAAAATTTTTAACAATTAACAAAAAATTGATATAAACAATATTAATACCCTTTCTGCACATAGATGCTACTCGCGTAAACATACCTATATTAATACCATAATAATAAAGATATTAATATAGGTACCCTTTCCCACTTATGGGGCTAATCTCAAAGTAACAATATAACGAAATCTTATCTTGACTGCTATTGTATAATCTCATTTTGATGTTTGACGTCTCAATTTTGAAGTCTGGACTATTTTATTTTGTCTTGTTTATGTCTTACTAATTATAAGGACGAGAATTTATACTAATTACTCGTCTTACTAATTATAGAAGAAGACAATAATTATAAGGAGGAGAATAAGGCACCTAATATGTAAATATAAAACAAAAATATTTTAACAAAAAATTATGCTAATATTTTGCTAGATCTAAAACGTACTGATTGTCATAAAAACCTCAAACATAGTACCTTCTATGAACAGTGGACATACTCAATTGCATTACTGGCAATTTTATATGTTGTAACAAATATTGCATTATCTTATGACAAATATTATTTATATTATTATTAATATTTGTCATTATAATCTAAACATAACAAAGAAGCAACAATTACGAATTAAATCTGTGATCTTAAAAGATATTTATCCAGAAAGGTTGTAGAAACACAGCAAAATATCCCAGAAAACTTAAACAGAAAAAAAATCGTTTACATTTTATTCAGATCTTTGCTTATTGCAATGATATACATAGAAACTACAGACAGAACTCTTACAATTACATATAATGATTTGTTGAAAAAATGCACACAATCATATTGCAATTTTATAAATGAGATTTGTAGACATTTTAAAAAAATTATTTCCATTATTATTTCTAATAATATGCCAACTTTTAGTTTTATGAAATATGTAATTAGACTGACTGCCAAAAAACAAGAAAGTTATACCTATTTTTTATTTTTTTATTATTGTTATTGACTGTTCTTCCGGGCGCTCAGAGAAGCCACGGTGATATTAATCAAATTCACATTCCCTTTAGTTTTTCATGTCGGTATAATTTTACCTGCAAGAGTTGTGGATGTATCTGGACAATTTGTGGCTGTCCCTGAGCAAAAACTTGGTGCTTGTTGTTCTGGGGGTTCCCCGAAGGGGCCTGGGGCCCACCCTGGGGTCCCTGAGGGGCCTCTGCAACCCCCACTCCACCCGGGAACATCTGCTGTAGCTGCTGAAGCGTCACCACCTACAATATTACAAAATAATATTATTTTTCTTCAAAATGACTTTGTGGTAGCATTATTAATTTATTAATATTATTAAATTTCAAAAACAACAGCTTTTCACTAATATGTTAGAAAATAATACAAATAAAACCAAAAACATATCCTGTTTTCTGTAGATTACAATGGACTTGGACAATGGAGTGACACTGTGTGAGTATAATAATGAAAGACGTTATAAAATTTTTACAGTTTAACAGTTAAAGAAAATAAAAAAAGTGATGAATGAAGAGAAGTAAAAACAAGTGGTTAGACACTTATCCAGTGATCTAGTGGTCGAGGGTTCGAGCCTCATCACAGAAGACAACGTAGTCAATCCTGTTTTCATAGCACAGGTGTTAATTTTAAAGTAGCAAGAATATCAGAGCTGCCTCCACATATTCTGTGCACGCATCTCTTTTTTTTTTAAATAAAGAAAAAGCCACTGTCCCTCTAAATACTACTCTTTTATACAGACATTACTAGTGTATACGGTGGATTGTGTTTCAAATCCAATATCAGCTATCCACTGAGTATAAATCCTGGTACCTCTCACATGTTGCGTAACATTGCCATTCTCTTAATAGAATGTAGTGTCAAATTATTGTATGAATATTAATTAAGATAAATTACAAAAGTCTCACAGAGGTGAAGCTATTTATGTGGGAAAATCGTATGGATGTGTTTTAGGATGGCCCAGAGCTTATGATTTGTATGAGCTGACTTAAGAGATAACTTTAAACAAATCTTTTTATTCCTTTTTATAAAACAGTATATATTTTTAACAATGTGTTTTTGCTGCTGCTATTTAACGATATACTTTGCTGCACTTTATTTCGTTTTAACAATATTTAATGCAAATTCTTTGATTCATTTTTTATGCAAGCAAAAAAATTGCAATGCCACCAAAGCATGAGCGACCGACCGGCAAGAAAGTAAACATCCAAAATGACTGAAAATCATGCCATCTCTAAAAACGAGTTTACTGTTATGATCAAAACAAAACCTCAACAACTAAACCCAAAAAACCCGCAAAATCTAAAAATTCTCATTATTTTTTATTAAATCTCGCATGCATATTACGAACGTCAGATGAACAATTACCAAGATGTATTTTCTTGAAAATTCCAAAGGGAAGAAAGGTCATCCTAAACTAATCTGGGTTAAATAGCAACAAAGCCTGTATTAAGACAGATTAGATACTGAAGATAAAAGAGCCTTATCGACTCTTTGGACCCTCGACACTCTTAGGACGATGAGATGAAAATTAATAAATGAATGATTAATCCTTGTTGATATTTGTAATAAGCTAGTATTAAAAAAATGTTTAAGACATGGGAAACTGCTATTTTCGCAACTCATTAATTTCTCGGTGGCATAATGGTTTGAATCTGTAACTTAGATAACCAAGACATATAATGCATTTCTTATTATAAATCAAATTATGGGTATAGTAGAACATTGTTATATTAAATTTATGGGAGCAAAAAAATACATTTCGAATTATGCGTAACCCCTTTAATTCGAAATTCAAGATACAAAAATAAAAATAAAATCGCAATAAGATTGCAAAATTCGCCAAAAATCGCAATACTCATGAAAAAAGTAATCAATTTTCTAAAAAAAGACTCATATTTTTGCACACTTCAAGAAATCATTTCGAAAACACAATGTTTATTATGCTAATACAAAGATCGTGAAAGTACTAAAGTAGGTATTATAAAGTAGACCTCTTTCCATGTAAGAAAGACAATCGAATTACTATGTATATGTAAGCCGTGCGTACGAGGCACATTGTTTCGTTTTGTTGGTGTTTATATCCGTAAATACCAACACAATGTGCGTTGTACGCATGGCTTATACATACTAATTTGATTATCTTTCTGTAGTATCTCTACTCTGGATGACATTAGGATAGCCTCCAATTAAACACGGGATACTTCGTAGTGAACTTATATTTCTAAATTGACGTGAGGAACGACCGTTCTACCTCCTGAGTATCTCGCAGGCGCAAAGCAAAAGAGAGCGCATCCCCAAAACGGTGGCCTATTTATACTCAGTGCCCCCAAGGGATACCACACTTTCTTAAATGGAAAGAGATCTACCAATCTAGCCGATATTGACATATTTGTTATTCTCACTTGCAGAAAAAATCAAAATATTTTTTCAGTTTCATCATATTTCAAAAAAAATTAAATTATGTGATCTAAAATGAATTGATTAAAGCAAGGGCTAAAAATTATTTACTGTGAAATTACTTTCGAGGTTAATCTGCTATGAAATTCACTTTTTGGAACTTTTTACCTAAAAATTTCCAATTATGGGGAATTTCGAATTGACAGGGTTTTACTGTACTACTTTATAACAAACCTGAGGCTGCTGAGGTTGTGCAGCAACAGTTTGCACTTGAGCCAAGCTGGCTATAGCCGCATTCAATTCATTACCCTGAAATCATAACAAACGTCAAACAATGCCCACTCCTATGTATAACACAATACACTCACAATAGCAACGCAACACTTGTTTTGCATTCTGATATAACGTTATCGAAGTCATACCTGATAAACATCTCTCAAATTTTACATTCTGGTGGTTTCACACAAACTCAACTCTATTCACAAATTTGAATAGAATTGATTTTGCGTGAAGCAATCTAATGCTTCAGATTTAATCATTTATTTCCATAATAATAATCTGACTTTGAAGCTTACATTAATTTTGGCAAAGTACAATCTTAATTACTTTTGAAAAAGCACAATAATATCATATTAATGAGTCTCTAAGGCCCGGTTGTTTCAAGTTCGATCAAAGTAAGCGTTCGATTAAGGCATAGATTTTTACGAAAACGGATCGTCTGATTGGTGGAGAACGTAAAAATCTATGCTTTAAAAGAACGTTTACTTTAATCCAACTTGAAACAACCGGCCCTAAGACAGACAACCAAAATATGTGGACATGAACTAACATAAATTAAACAATACATTTGACTTATTTAATAAAATTACTACGAGCTTGTAAATTTTTAAAATTATGAAAAGGTCAAACTAGGGCCCTAGGGCTTGTTTGATCAGAAGATAGATTAAGAGTTAAGAAAAAAGCATAGATTTTTACGAAAACGGGTGTTTTCATTGGTGGAGAATGCAAAAATCTGTTTTTTTCTTAACTATTACTCTTACTTCTGACCAAACAGGCCCTTAGTTGTGCTTTATTAGAAAAAGATGTTGTTACTTTAAGAGATTCGGTTTGGAAAGAAATTTAAAAAAGCAATATGTTTTGTTTACTAAGGGGTTTAATTCTGCGAGAATAAATACTTTTAACTGCATTATAAATGTGTTTTAAATATACGGGAGGGGGACATGCTCCCACTGTGTCACGATCCCCTCGCCTAAAGAAGGAGTTTAATTAATTTCTGTAGAATTTTATTCTCTCTGGTCTCTAATAATAATAGCACAAATACTTATTTTTGTCCCCATTTTAGTTTAAAATCTAATTATAATATATATATGCGATATTTCATTTTTTTAAATTAAAATATTGTCATGTTAAAACTTTTCATTTATACATTTAATTTTTTATTCTTAATATATTATATTTTGTAATTTTGGTTATTTGTGTAAAGGTATGGTGTATATAAATGTTTACCCAAATAACGTCAATAAAGTTTCAATAAAATAACAATATAGGTACTAACAGAGAGTCCCTGTTGCTGAAGTTGGTGCACCAGAGCAGCACTGATGACCCTGACCTGCTGGTGCTGCTGGGGCGGTCCGACCTGCTGAATCTGCTGCAATTGTGGTAGTTGGGACAGCTGCACAACTTGCGGAGACAATTGCACCGCTTGCACACCACCATCGCTGCCTGCAATATAACAAGTTGTAATAAAATTTAAAGATAAAAGTAAGAACTGTTTGATACAGAACTCAGAAGTAGTTGATAAAAAGGTATAAGAAACTCTAACTACATTATTTATTATACCAATGGTGAGATGAACACAGGGTGGTAGAATGGAATTCATCAGCACCTTCAAATAGACACCCACACACTTCTCAACAAGCTCGCCTTTGTGATCATTCTTCTGCCAAATCCCAACCCGATAAACAGTGTCAATGAACTCATAGAACTCCACAAATATTGACTGCGATGCACACTGACGTTGT